>OZ030018.1:26037697-26062697 GCA_964023405.1 Apodemus agrarius | reverse complement strand
TCAACTCAGAACCCACTAGGACTCAGGACTAATAGAAAGCATCCCTAAGGTAGACCAAGGGCATCAGCAGAACAGAACGCAGATACTGTATGGATGCCTATGTTTTGTTAAGTAGCCGCTCAGAACAAAGAGCTATGGAGTATTTTATAGAGATGGAACAATTTTCTTCCACAATTAAGATATTTGAAAAAGCCTGCTATAATATAGTAATTTGTGTTATGTTTTTGTAACCGAAGGAAGCATATGTGGATAGTGGTTGCCATGCTCCCTGAGACTGAGTCCACAGAATTCTCTTCTACCTACCATCAAGAAGCATAGAAACAAACAAAAACACACATGAATGAGTATGTTATGGAAGAAACTTCAAAATACATTAGATGTGCATTTATTCTGCATACTATGAACAATAAATGTCTAAGTAGTTATTCGTTATGGCAGTGTGTAAATAAGATTTTTAAAAGCGGAAGAGATTGGCTAAGGAAATGCTGAGTTGATATTCACACTGATTAGTGTTCTGTGCTTGGTACACTGTTTCAAACAAAAGGCTATGCAGACAGAGTTTAGACTGCTGTTGTCATTCACGGTTATTGGACACCAACCAAACACAGCAACTTGTCTTTGGAAGTTGATTTATTTTATAGCATGAAATAGTATGCTGTAAAATTTATATTAGTTCCTCGTATATCATTAGTAGAAAATGATCCCTAGCCTTGACTGTAATGCCCACGATTAAATGCATTATCTCTGTTCTCATACACTTTGAACAGTGTGGGATCCTTGAAGCAGCTAGTTACAGTGACTACCAACCTCAGAGAAGAAAAGAGATGCACACATCATTGTATAGTAGCTAGAGTGACATCTCCTGCTAGTGGGAGGTTTATTCCCACACTGGAATGCTTACAACCGAAGTTTCTAATTAACACACTGCAGAATAGGGTGTGATTATGCCTGCCATTTATTGTTCACTGGTCTAAGCAGAATTTTTGTAGACACAAAATGCATGTATTTTGAGGAATGACTTGGTTCTGACTGACAAGCAACTTCTAGCTAACAGTCATCAGATTTAAAAAATATTTGTAGCAGGAAACAGATGTGTGAGGAGAGCTTCCAAGCCAAGGAAAAAGAGTATACTTAAATACATTTGAATATAATATATTAATAACCAACCACTGGAATACATTGATTTACAAAGGTTTATTATAGATAAAGGCATTCTAAACTTAAAGAGTCAAACACTCTTTTTGATATTTTATTCTTTTTTTGATGGATTATAAGATATGAATGTCACAATATCAATATATAATAGCATTTAATTACAAGGGTATTAATTCAATAAAACTATATAGGAAAACAATGACCTTAAAATTCTTTACTTAGTGGTTAGCAATGGTATCACTTTTAATGTCCATACTCAAGAGGTAGGGAAGGCCATATCTCTTTTAGTTCAAGGCCACAATGGTCTATAAAGATAGTTCAAAATGACAGAGCAACCTAGTGAGTCCAGGAAATACGTACATATATAATACATGTGTGAGATAATTTTTCTAAAAGGGTATTCTATTCCATAACATTTATATTACAAAACCCATTTGCATATTGATTCTACATTTTAAGAGAATATTTGAATGGACATTGATATATTTTCTTATTCTATTACTAAAATTATAAAATAACCAATTATTGTAAAACCTCATCCATTATCTTCCCTAAAATTTTCTGTTATCCCTAAAAATACCTTACATTGACCTTAATTCAACTTGGGACAATTATAAAAAATTCTTTATATATAATTTTATGTATTTAAACTTCTATCTCCCCTCTGGATATTAAACTTCACTAAAGCAGGAGCTAGGCTACCTTCAGTAATGCTCTATGACTGTGCTTCATCCCGAACCTGGCACATAGAATTTACAAATGCCTTTTTGCTAAATCCTAATGGAGAAAGCTCACTGAAAGTGTGATTTTCAAATTTGGAAACTGAACTCAGCTCATCTCTCCATGAGAATGTAGGCCTACATCTATCCTGGTAAAAACAGGAAAACTATATGTTCCATTTACATTGTGTGATTGGAATGAAATTGAAGTATTATCTTATGTAATAGTCTCAAAACATCTATGGCAGTCATTTTCTTTGGATAGAACTTTGGATGCTTATAGCTTCATTGTTTTTAAACATTTAAAGAGTATTTCAATAAAATTACTATGTTATTGGTATAGAAAATGAAGTAATTCTGACAAAGGCATCTTAAATGTAATGAGTTTGCTCATCTCATATAAATTTACAATTCATCATTGCAAAATGGATTTTCTAGGCATACAATATTATTACCTAAGAATAAAATTTTTAAAATACTCAAAGCGTCCTTTTGGTGCAAAAATTATTCTTTCGAACAACTCTTCTAGACCAGTGAATTTAGAATTATATAATTAAACAGAACTCTGATTACACAAACTCTCGATTTCTCTGTTATGTTTAGTTGTCTAAACCAATGTTGCCAGCTACCCATTCAAACTGGCAACCTGCCAAAGATACTTTGGTTCGAGTTAGCTAGGACCTCTACTGAGAAACGGCTTCCTTATGCCTCATAGTTTAAATGTAGAAACACCCACACTCAGCTAAAGCTTTCTCCTTCTAAGGTGTGCTGCTTGGTACTGTGCCACGGCTGTTGCTAGGAAACCTACAGTTTCAAGTCATTTTCATCATCCTACCATGAAATCAAGACATGTCCAAAACATGTCTTTACTGTTGCAGTTACAATATAACTGAGATTATTACTGAGGGCTCATCATTTTCTGCCTCTAAAAATGGTGTGTGTACATTATTTAGTGTATGTGTGTGTGTGTGTGTGTGTGTGTGTGTGTGTGTGTGGTGTGTGAGTGAGTGTGTGTGTGTAGCAGAGAAATCCTATCTCTACTTGATGGCATTGCACTTACTGAAAAGAAATATGGTCCCGTTTCTGTATCGGAAGCATCATACTGTTCTTAGAAGGTTTGAGGTACACCCACACAATTGCAAGTAAAACTCACAGTCTACATCTGAACACTATGCCCTTATGCTTATTAAACACATAGAGTAGCTAAACACATGGAGTCCATGGTGGAGGCACATATTATGTGGAGAGAGAGGCTATTGCAAAACACATTGTCAAGCACCTATGTCTCAAACCTTGCCATAGATATGAATACAGAATACTGGGTTACTTTGCAAAGACATATTTTCTTTCTCATATGGATCTTAAATGTCCAGAGGAAAAGTAATCCAAATGAAAAGATAAATAAATGGATAGAGAGAAAGACATACATATGACAGAAATATGCATATTATAAACACAAGCAAACTATGCATTGTAATGAGGCTATGAAGAGAAAACAGGCCCTCCGCCCCCCCCAAAAAAAACTTAATAAAAGATATATTTGAATTTCACAATCCTGGATTGAGGTGGGGTAGTTCATTTAACATAGAAAGAAGTATATGTGAATGGTTCCCTAGTGAGGGAAATTTGTCATGTTCAATTGTTTCAAACTAATGAAACATGGCTATAATACAATGAGCCAAAAACAGTAAACTTCTATAATCAAAGCTTGGTACAAAGCTTGGAGTTACAAGATGCCGTCAGCTTTGTCATTGTTGAATTTAAATCTATTATGGTTTGCGGGGCATGTATGGAAGCCTGAGGTTAGTTTGTAGATGTCATCTGGTCAAAAGATGGTTTGAAATGGGGAAGAAGTGCTTAGAAGGGAAATGGATGCTGAAAGTAAAAATACAATAACTTTATAACAACCAGGATGTAAGCAGTCAGAAATTTTAAGTAACTAAAGATGACTAGCAGACTTTGTTGGCTTTCAATTTAATTTGTTTTGTTTTATTTTGTTATGCTGCTGGTGACAGTTTTTTTTGTTTGTTTGTTTGTTTGCTTTTGTGTTTGGGTATTTGGGGCGGGAAGTTTGTTCGTTTGTTGTCTGTTGGCTTCTTTCAGTGTCAACTGCCTGGACAGAATATCAGCATCTAATTATTTTCATTAGCTCTTAGATAATGTTTGGACATCTATTTTGTGATATTTTAGTTAAGAGGAGAAAGAAAATATAATTGAGGAGAAAATACAATGAGAAGAGAGGTGCTGGACAGCAAGGGCGATAATACCGAGCCCAGTAGGAAAAACCAGAAGACAAAGCCCTTGAACAAAAAACAAAACCGGCATTGAGCACACATGCATAGAGAAACAGTTTTGATTATAAAAATATCTGGAGTTTTGTTGTTGTTGTTGTTGTTGTTGTTGTTGTTGTAACAGAAAAAAATAGTTTTAGAAACAGGAATAAGGAGTTTTATGGAGTTGGTTTCAAGGAAATAAAAGAATTCTCAAAATGATGACCTCAATTTTCCCCAAAAGTTTAATATAATCTCTTAACTACTGAGTACTGCTTTAAAGTAGTTATAAGACAAGGGAAGACAGGAAGACATGTAATCAATACCATTAAAGGGTGTGAAATAAATCCTAACATAGAGAAAGTGAACTTGAGAAGCTTTAGAACAGGGAATGTCTGTTCGGAATCATGAATTTTTAAGTGCTACTTCTCACAAAAGGTGGAAAATCTTTTATTTTGTCATTGATAACTTCTGGATCAAACTATGACTTTGACCATGACTGGTATCATTCCCCCACTTTCATCTTATGATATCGAATTTCAAGACTTCCCTCTTCAAATTCCTGAGGCCAAATAAATTTATGTCTTATAAAAGTACATTATATCAATATTTCTTTCTAATTTATTTGTCACGTGTAAAGTACATTCATTGTTTGTATTGAGGAGAAATGTTTGCACATAAGACCATTTTAATAAAACTAGTTCTTTCTATTCTTGTAAATGACCAACATTTGATAGTGAGTCCACATAATTCAGTTTATATTGTATTTTTTCACTTTTAAGTCTTCGTATTCCATTTGCATTCTCTCTTGTGAAAATGTTCATTTTTAAGAACAAGTCTGCTGTGACAGAGCAACATACAGCTTCAAAACTCTTACCCTAAAGCAATAAAATTTACCTATTTTTGCACATATCATATCCAGTCAGTATTGTAATACTGAATATTTTAATTCTTTAGAGCTCAGCTAGAATATGAAATAACAGGGAATTCTACTCAATTCACAGTTACACGCAAGTATGTGGAAGTACTCCTTCAGCAACATACAGATGAGTGGATTATGCAGTATTCTCATCAACTTATATTGATTCCTCTTTGGGTTTGAAATAAAATGTCATTTCTCTTGTACAAAGGGAAACCCATAAATATCTTTTGTGAATAAATTGCCATTTTGAATATGACAACAGACTAGCCAATCATAGTAACAACTTAGGTAAGATAGCTATTGATGATAGATAGATAGATAGATAGATAGATAGATAGATAGATAGATAGATAGATGATAGATACAGAGACAAAGACAGACAGAAAGCAACAGGCAGACAGATGAATGAAACAGATGCAGATATGCTAGGATGGAAACTACTACCAAAATATTTAATACAAACTCAAGAAAATGGTTTCCAAACTAGAAAATGGAAGACAAAAACATATATTCACAATCTTTGGAAAATATTTCACTGAATATACACAACACATTTTTATAATATTTATTGCTACTTAGTTTTTACACCAACCATCCGGTCAGTCCTGGAAAAAAAATGTAAAATGAATGTTACTGCGGCTATTCTGTATAATATAATAGTGGGTCTCTGCAGGAAAAAAAAGTATATATTGATCTTCTTAAGTTTGCCAAAGCAATAAGATAGCATAAAAAAAAACCTATCATGATCCTTAAAATAAACTACAACTCAAATATTTATATTATCTTGGGTCCAATATTATCTTGGGTCTGTCCAATAGAGATAACTTCCTAGGGTGTATCTTACAAGCGGTAACAATTTCAGACTGGACAGTATTGTGTTGCTTGCTTTCTGATTCCTTTACTTCCTTTTGTATGGGTTTTATTATTTTATGTATACACACACACACACACACACACACACATTTGCATGCCTACATGCAGGTATTTCAGGCGAGCTCAGGTGACTGCCATCATGTCTCCTGGACTAGCGTTCCAGAATGTGTGAGAGCCTCAGCATGTGGGTACTGGAGACTCAGATCAGATGTTCTGGAGAAACAGCAATTGCTCTGAACTGCTGAGCCATTTCTACTGCCGTTAACGTTTGATTTTCCATAAAGCATTTTTTTTTTGCAAAGGTAAATCCAGAAATGAACAAACTTCATTTTCATTTTGTAGATTGTACACGCATGAGCATACCTTAACATTTATTAGTTTGAACAAAAAATAAAAAAAATAAATAAAAAAAAATATCATCCTGAGTGAATTAACCCAATCACAAAAGAATGCACCTGAAATGCAATCACTGATAAGTGGATATTAATGAGCCCAGAAGCCCTAAATACTCAAGACACAAATAGCAAGTCAAATGATTCCCAAGAAGAAGAAAGGAGAGGACCCTGGGCCTGTAAAGATTGCTTCCAGTTTAGTAAAGAAACCGAGGGGGGAGGGGGAATTATTGGGGAACAGATGGGGGGGAGAGGAACTATGGGAACTATGGTGGGTGGGAACTGGGAAAGGGGAAAGCCTTTGGAATGTAAACATAGAATATAGAAAATAAAATTAAAAAAAAAAAATAAAAAAAATAAATAAAAAAAAATTAAACAAAAAACCACCCGGATTTAGGGTTCTAGGTAAATCAATGCATTGCTCCGAATGAAGTGAGCGTTTCCTGAAAGGCTGAGGTGATATATAACGTTTCAGTCACGTTGCTCACAGGAGAACAGAAGGCAGAATGGGTCCCTGTAGTGTTCTGTTTGACAGCGGATCCCAGTGGGCTGCCTCTTTCCTCTAATTCATGTTCTAAGAATTTCTGAAAAGCTCCTGGTGACTAAGGCAACCTGAGGGTGGGCAACCAACACACTGTTCGGCGTTGCTAAGTCGTGGTGTTCGGCATATTAAGTATATTTTAAGTTATTATGTTTCCAACTTAACTGTGTGTTTATCAGGCTGTGATCCTGTTACTTATAACTCTAGGCATTTCTCTACCGTCTTCATGGAGTATGGGTCTGGCGGGCGGGGGGGGGGGAGGGGGGACTGGTTTTGACATTTTGCAATGACAAACCCTGTGCTTGCCTGTGTTTGCATCTCCCTGTGGAAAGTGCATATTTAATATATAAAAACACTAGCCTGGGGAGCTGAGTAATTGCATCCCCGGCTGTACTTCAAGCCAGGATAGTGATTAATTTGTGGAGGAATTCACACTGAAGCTCTCTGTCTCCCTCTATACTGCTGTGACATGACACAAAATATTAATGTCGGTATGGACATCATTAAATTAAAATGTTTGTGAAAAATTTGGTATTCAAAGGCAAACTGAGATGTTTACAATATGCCTAAATCAGTTCAAGATGAGGTAACAGGGGAAAACAACATGAAATAAATTACATTTCAAGTTTTTAATGGGGACGCGACGCAGTAAGCCTATATGTGTCGGCCTCATATTTGCATACCTGGTCCTAATTTTAGAATGTAAATAGATATTTTCTTGGGTTTATGAAGTAAAACGTATTTCACATATGCAGCCTACATTCCTTCTGAGGAGAAAGTATTTAATTGACAGCATATAAGTCAAACATAAAATGTTTGAAACAGCCACAACAAAGATAAAAGAAAGTTAGTTGTATGTGTAAGAAATACAGTAAGGGCATAAAATTAGATATGCAGAGGAAACTCTTTCAATTTAATTTGGCATCTGGTTGAAGTTGTTGCAGCTAAATATTTAAAGATGGTAAGCACATTTTTAGAGGGAATGAAAAGGGCCATTTAGTTAGAGTGAGAGAAAGAGCCCAGAGGCTGGAAATGAACTAGTGTCTACCTAGAGTTCTGATTATGTCTCTGTTGAAAACCAACATAATCATTAATGGGATCTGTAACCGTATACCTTAAATCTTATCAAGGTAGCAGTCTGAAGATTACAGAAAACCAGTTGAAGTTGTAATATATTAATAAGCAAAAGTAACTAGAAGTAACTTGTGTTTATTTAAACACACTTTTAAACCTTTGTACTGGGGGTTTTAGAACACCCCCCCCCCAGTTACAGATACATCTGAATCTTAAAGGACACTTCCAGTCAACATTTGTTGCTTAGAAAAATTAGTCTGTAATTCATCTCACATAGAAAATTGGACCATATCATTAAAAAGAAGGGAGAGAGAGAGAGAGAGAGAGAGAGAGAGAGAGAGAGAGAGAGAGAGAAGAAGAAGAAGAAGAAGAAGAAGAAGAAGAAGAAGAAGAAGAAGAAGAGGAAGAAGAAGAAGAAGAAGAAGAAGAAGAAGAAGAAGAAGAAGAAGAAGAAGAAGAAGAAGGAAGAAGAAGAAGAAGAAGAAGAAGAAGAAGAAGAAGAAGAAGAAGAAGAAGAAGAGGAAGAAGAAGAAGAAGAAGAAGAAGAAGAAGAAGAAGAAGAAGAAGAAGAAGAAGAAGAAGAAGAAGAAGAAGAAGAAGAAGAAGAAGAAGAAGAAGAAGAAGAAGAAGAAGAAGAAGAAGAAGAAGAAGAAGAAGAAGAAGAAGAAGAAGAAGAAGAAGAAGAAGAAGAAGAAGAAGAAGAAGAAGAGAGAAGAAGAGAGAAGAAGAGAGAAGAAGAGAGGAGAGAAGAAGGAGGAGGAGGAGGAGGAAGAGGAGGAGGAGAAGGAGAAGGAGAAGGAGAAGGAGAAGGAGAAGGAGAAGGAGAAGGAGAAAGAGAAGCAGCCCAAAAGAATCAGGATTGGGTGTCAGTTGTACCAGGGCCTTGGCTTATGACCTTGCAAATCAGAAGCCAACCTCCAAATATCATGATTGAATCCAACCACCTTACAGAAATGTCTATAAACTAGAATCTAGCAATTTAATAATGAAAAGTCTTGCTCTAGACCAGACTAAATGAACTGAGACCAGAGGTAGTGAGGGTTACATGATGAAGTGGTTTAGACCGAGAACTCACTGCAGACCTATAACCAGCCCGGCAGGAAGAGTGGCAGGTTCCAATTTATATCACTATTTCAAGGTCTGCTAATATACTCCATTCCTGCCCCAGAGTCAACTTCAATTTGTACTTTTGAGTTCCACTGGATGTTTTTAACAAGCAAGAAGGTCTCTAAGGATTTTATTTCCCTGGAAGTATAAATTCCAAATTTTTCTGTTGTACGCAAGATTTACTAGAAATCAAACATAAATCTAAAAATCAAGTTACACAATAGTTCAGATTTTTTTCCAAAACCCACAGTACAAAGGTTTAAAAGTTTGTTTAAATAAACACAAGTTACTTCAAGTCACTTTTAACATTAGTTTATTAATATATTACAACTTCAAATGGTTTTCTGAAATGACAGAGTTTCTATGTTCCACAAGCCTTGGAAATTATAATTTGAAAAGATATAACCTATTTAGCTCAAATGCTATATGTGCTATGAAGAAAGACTGTATCTAGGAGAAAAAATAATTTAGCTAGAACTAATAAATGCCAAATAAAAAAACTTCAGGTTAAGATCCAGAAAGGTCTATTTTATTTTGACACATTCTAATTACCTTTGGACTTGTTGTCTACAACAGTGCCCAACACAGGTGAAATGACCCACTGAATCATAATCATCTATACTTACACTGTCCCAGAACTCTGGACACAGAGGCAGGCAGTTTTCTGATTTCAAGGCCAGCCTGGTCTACAGAGTGAGTGTCAGGACATACAAAGCAACACAGAACTCCGCCCCCACACACACACACACAAAACGATGAACAAACAAAAAAACCAACTAGCTTTCATGACACTAGAAGGCATCATGCAGGCTTCATGTGGAGGGAAGCAACCAAATGGCCTGTCCAGGTAAGATGCCGATGAGACACAGCAATGACCAGCGTGCCGCCTAACTCTAAGGATGTGTTAGCATCACACATAGTTTGGAGGTAATCAACACCTTCTTCCTTGGCCTTAAGGCAAGCTCAGCAAGGGGAAAAATCATTCCTGATAATGTAAACCAAGCCAACTACCCAGGACTAACAACTCATGGATCTTGGAGAACCCACAACTGCCACTTTACTAAACAATCATAGTCACTAATTAATATTTCCCCCTTAGACTCACAGATAATCATAATCCTCATTGCACCCACATCAAGAAAACTACTCTTCGCAACAGACAGAGTCCATTCTGGAAAATGACAACCAATCAAATCGCAATGTTGTAGAGCCTGGTCCCAGCTGGTACATTTGCAATGTAACTTCTTCAGGAAAGCTCTGGGATATTTGCAGAGGAGGTGGGGGGAGAGGGATTCTAAGAGCAAGGAGAACAGGAAGTTTGATGCAAGATTGCACAGCCTGGAAATCTACACGCATAGATGGCTGTCTCAACATGACTTGAACATGAACGACACTAACAGATGTGCCAACGTGGAAGGGAGGGTATTCAAGAGGTTTCAATACTGGCAAAGAACTACTGGAACTGAAAGGATGCTGAGAGCAGGAGAAATAGTCTTTCCTGAAGAATATTACCTACTAGTTATCCAGTACCAGATTGTACGCTCTACCCAGGTTGTATGTATAAGGGTGGGAATACACACACACACACATGCACACATACACACACACACACATATACACACATACACACATACACATATACACACACATGCACATGCATATACACATACACATGCACACACATGCACACACATATACACATATAACATATACACACAGTCACAGTCTCACACACACACACATGCACCCACACACACGTGCACATAAACATGCACACACAAACACACATGCACTCATACACATATACACTTAAAGAAAATATTATGAATTTGAATAAGAAGAAGTGTTGCATGGAAGGCATTGGAAGAATGGGGAAGAAAGGGAAGAAATGCTGTAATTCTAGTCCATTAATGTCAAAAATGGAAAATAAAAATGGTGCTTCTTCATTTTATTAGATAACATTTCTTATTGCTCTGCAAAAATACCTAGCAAAAGTAACCTAAAGAATCAATGATTTATTTTATATACAGTTGGATAGTGCAATCAATCAATGTTGGGGAGGTGGTACAGCAGCATTATGAGATGGACAGCCATCAGGAACCAGAGACATGAATATTAGTTCTCAGTTAATTTCCTCCATTTGCAGTCCAGCAAATAACCCTGCACTGTTCATCGACTGGTATCATCTGCATTAAAGATAGAACTTAGCTCTTCAGCTAATCCCAGGGCTGTATTTGTTGTATTCTAAATCCAGTTATTTTAGACAATCAAGACTAATCATCGCATCTTTCTGTGATATTGTTTTTTAAAAGAAAGCATATGAGATCTGCCCAGGATCTTCTAGCTTTCATGGTCTCTGGTGAGAAGTCTGGTATAATTTTGATAGGTCTGCCTTTATATGTTACTTGGCCTTCTTCTGTTACTGCTTTTAATATTCTTTCTTTGTTTAGTACATTTGATGTTTTGATTATTATGTGACGGGAGGCATTTCTGTTCTGGTCCAGTCTGTTTGGTGTTCTGAGGGCTTCTTGTATGTTCATGGGCATGTCTTTTTAGGTTAGGGAAGTTTTCTTCTATAATTTTGTTGAAGATATTTACTGGCCCTTTAAGTTGTAAGTCTTCACAATCTTCTATACTATAATTCTTAGGTTTGGTCTTCTCGTTGTGCTCTGGATTTCCTGGATGTTTTGGGTTACAAGCCTTTTGCATTTTGCATTTTCTTTGACTGTGGAGTCAATGGTTACTATGGTATCTTCAGCATCTGAGATTCTTACCTCTATCTCTTGTATTCTGTTGTTGATGATTGCATCTATGACTCCTGATTTCTTTCCAAGGTTTTCTATCTCCAAATTTGTCTCCCTTTGTGATTTCTTAGTTGCTTCTACTTCTGTTTTTAGATCCTGGATGGTTTTGCTCAGTTCCTTCACTTGTTTGTCTGCATTTTCATGTAGTTTTGAGAAATACTAGGACAGGGAAGCAGGGGAGGGTTGATTGGGGAAGGGGAGATGGCTTATGGGATGTTCGGGGGAGGGGGGTGGAAACCAGGAAAGTGGACATTTGACATGTAAATGAAGAATATACCTAATTTAAAAATATATATCTAATAAAAATATAAATAATCCCATATAAAAATAAATAAAAGAAAGCATATGATACTATCTGGATATGATATCAGGTATTTATAATCCCAGTATTCAGGACACTAAGGCAGAAGAATGAGTTCTTGGTCAGAATGGCCTTGTGGATACTATTTCAAAAACACAGGACAACAAATACAAATAAAAAGTCATGCTAATGCTACCTCCTTACCTTTATTACTAAACTCTCCTGTGAATTTAAAAGTCACAAAATTCAGGTACACTCTATGGATTTTTTTTTTAGATCAAATCTAATTCTGAATTCATAGAATACCTTGATGACAACATTTAGATGAAGCCGTCATTGACGGAAGATCCAACACTCTTATTGATGATCATGGTTGCAACTGCTTCAGTAAAGCGCATTCCATTTCAACTAACAATGGTCCGCTATTTTTCTTCCACATTCTAAAAACATAATGAAAGCAATTTGTTTCTGAATCTATGGAAGATCTGTTCCTCTCACTCACATATTACACAGTGTTTGCTAATAGCATCTTGTAACCAGTTTCCAGTGGTTTTAATCAGTTGCACTAATATGGACAGGCTGTTTCCATTCATTATAAGCTCAGCACCATCTCCTGAACCGCTTCAAATTGTGAGGTTTGTAATGAACACATGTGCCATGCATCTGCAGGCTGAGAGCAAAGGATGACCCTTTCCAATTCTAGCCAAAGAGGAAGAAACTCAAAGTACCGTTTTGCTCTTTCAAAAATCCAGAAAGTCATTATTTAAATATGTGGATGGAAGCTTCTTGTTTTAAAAATGTATGATATTATCCTTCTTCATGGAGTTAGAAGGAAAACCTATTACAGTGGAAACGGTGTGCTTCTGAGAAGACTTTACTCAATGCAGACAGCCAGTGGATGCTTGGCTTATTACTGTCTCTACCAGCGTATACAATGAAAATATGTAAAGAGCCCTTGGGCTACATTGTATGTCTGTCTTGTAATCTACATGAAGGGCTCTTGCTTGGGGGATGTTCCAGACTCCTTCCTGACCCAGCTTTCAGGCAGATGTTAGCTCACTTACAGGGATAACCTCCTCTGTATGCACGTCTGCTGTCAGCATGTTGTAGGAAGCTTGAAGAGAAGGGAGGAAGCTGAGAAATGATTACTTTTTGACATCATACATCTTTGCATCTAAGTTCAGACTACTGAGTCTCCTTGCAAAGGCTCCCAATAGCAAAGTGTTGGTGCGGGTGTGAGAGCCCTTGTGTGCACTTACCTCTGCTTCAAAAGCAGCAGTTTGCTTCTACTAGGAAAACACAGTGACACTAATGATTAAAACGCAGCATTATTTTGTCTTGCTTATATAAACACTACTTTATTGACAGTGCAAATAGATTGCCTAATGTAGTCATTATGCGTTGAATCAGAAAATGACTTAGCTCAGCAGTAATATACAAAGAACAATGTCATTTTGTCTGAAGGCTGAATTGCATCTTTGGCTGAGGGAAGGAGAGACATAGGAGGCAAAGCTATGTTCTTATTCTGGCTTCATGCAGGTGAGGAGGGGTGAATGAATTCATTTCCTGTGGTATCCTTCCTGCAGTGTGAAACAGAATATAGTACCTCTGGAGGGTGTATGCTGTTCCCGCCATACTCTTTAAATAAACATAACAATATTTTTACCTATTTATTATATTCAAATTATTCTTCTCTGTGCTTTTACATGTCATTTGGTTAGGATTTAATTATCCATCCCATAGGTATGCATAACAATGTCCAATTGCAAATGAAAGAATTAAGTTCAATCATTCAGAGCAAGAGATATAAGAGACACTTATGCACAAAGAGACGACCAGGTAAAAATTCCTCCTCAAAGGTGCACTAGAAAGTTGAATCGTAGGAACATTAAATCACTCTATGTGGCAACTCTAACCACATAATGAGACAAATGGCTGGACGGGAATTATTAAATAGTCACACTCGACTTTAATCGCATGGAAAACAACCCAGATGGCATGCACGTGTGAGTTTTCGATTTTCCTTAGATGGCTTAGGTGGGTGGGTTGTAGTAGCTCTGGGTGTTGAAATCTCAGGTGTACTCCTTAATTACATCCTCTTTCTATCTCCTTCATTAAGATTCAGCACTTGCAGAAATTTTACATCATAGGTAAACCTTTTCCCCCCAGACCATATCAATTTGATTCCTGTATGGTTCTGTGCTTTCTGCTTTTAATGTTGTTGCATCAATTCTGGTTACAGCCAACGTGGGAGATCTCCCATATGACCTCAAGGACACCTAAATAAAAGGAACATAAGAAGGCACCTTTTGTTTCACAACAAACGCAAACTGTAGGTGGCTGGGCTCAGCGGCTTCTTCCTCTGCCTTCAATACCATTTTCCTAAAAGTGTTGAATGATGAATCGGAATATATTCTTATGAAAAATCACATACCTTCTGAGGAGTACATGGCCTTCCCCTCCATTCCAGAAAATATTTAGAATCCTTCTAAATGTCCAAACTGGTGAGACTTTCCCTCAAATTCTTCCCAAGAGCAATAGTGGAGGTTGTTACTAACTACGGGGTCGGACAAACACCCTTGCAGATTCTTTCAGGCTGTGTTCTTGGACACTGTATGGGTTACTCCAATACTTATGAAATGTCATCACACTTTGACCTGACAAGAGAACCCCTCAGCCCTACCTTCCAAATGAGTTTAACATTTTAGCCATAACCACATTAGTCATTAATATGACTAATTTGAACGGTGTAAAATTATTTTATCATGTAATGACTTCAACTGAAAATTCAGTTCATTTTACCTAAACAGAGCAATTAAGATCTTCAAAACTAAAGACCCAGTCATTTTACAAATTCCTAAAAATAAGTGACAGTTTTTGTTTACATTAGTATATCCTCCGCATAAAGAAGCAATTATGTATATTTGAGTACTCAAAAAGTTTTTGAAGGTGAGGTTTAACTTTATTTTTGTTCCCAGTTCTCTGTCATTTCATTTTGAAGCCCGCGCAGCCAGTGTCATGACTAGTTGCCATAGTCTATCCAAATTCCGAATGTTTCCTTAGACCTTATTTATTTCTTATGCAATATACCTAGGAGCACATCTGTGGGCTGAGAAGTACATACAACTGAATGTATGCCAACACTATTCACACTCCCCTTTCTTCTCATTGCGTGCCTTGGTATCTTAAAGGATAGTAAAGATACACTGGTTTAAAATATTAAAATTAAAATCCCTCAAGCTCCAAGACGTGTGAAATAGTGCCTCTTACCAACATCAAGCTACGTAGAACTAAAGTCCTTATAAGCGCTCTGGATTTTTTTCCTCATACTTAGAGACTGAATGTTTGCTGGAGATTCACCATTGCATTTAAGTGCCAGAGGAAATGACCACGTGACCAATGGAATCGTTGTCCAAATTGAAACTATTGAGAATTAAGAAAAGATTCTTACATCTGAAGTTAGGTTTTTCTATACCAGACTTATCAGGAATCATTATATGTAGACACACTTAGGCCAGTAGAATAAAGGTCATTTGCCATTTGCATTCCATTTGTTGCCCTTTTCAAAAATTATCTTTTAAGTTATAATATAATATATAATTAATTAATTAAATTATAATATATATAATATAATATAAGTACACACACACACACACACACACACACACACACACACATAAATACATCCTGCCCTGTGTACACGTTACTTGTATGTATGTTTTCAGAACTGACCATTTGGTACTAAGTGAATTGTCAGTGTGTGCTTTCCTTGGGAAGACTATTTCTCCTGCTCTTAGCCTTCCATGGTTGTGTATAGTTCTTTGCATAGGACTGCGGCATTGTGGGTTTCCTTGCTCACTCTGGCCTGCCTCTTGTTGTTCTCTATATTCACCTCATGTTTAAGCAGCCATGTTGGTGAGTGCAGCTTCGGACACTCCTGGAGACATGAAATCTGCCACCAGTTTTTTAAAAAGTCTTTTCCTAAAGATGCTCCCAGCAGCTCTGAGAGTAACTCATCGTTGAAAACTATATCATAACCTAAACAGTTTTTCACTCTAATGACAATGGTGGTGATTTTTGTCTATTTTAACTGGGTACGTTTTGAAAATGTTTACATTTATTTATTCATTTTGTATAAGATGGCTGGGCAAGCATTTTTTCACAACATAGGTGTGGAGGTTGGGGGACAACGTTCAGAAGTCTCTTCTTACCTTCTACTATACAGATGTGGTTTTGACCTCAGGTCAGGTCAGGCTTTGATAAAGACTAAGTCCTCTGGACCATCTCAACAATGTTGCTTTGGCACATTTTTAAGGATAAGCCAATTTCAGTTATAAGAAAATATGTTCTTTATGTTGTTATTGTTGTTGTTGTTGTTATTGCTGTTCATATAGCCCTCTACTCTGTGTGACTCTTCCTGGAGAGAAATAAACAAACTATCTCAGTCAGTTAGACAACGGATGATAGACTAAATGAAGGCTACCAACCACCAAAGTCCAACTTGGTGAAGCAATGGGCTTTATTGGACTTCCTTTGAAGAAGAGGGGTGAAATGTTACTTGGACCAGCAGAAATGATTCAACGACAGCTATATCACCAATTGCCCTACCCAGCATGGGTGAGAGACTAACAGTTAGTCTAAGAGTGAATCTTGGCAGTCCCTACTTGTCATATTGATTATATAGAAAGAGCCCTAGTAAATCTGGTCAGTTTCAGGTACTTCCTGAAGCTACTAAGGTGTTTACTTCCTGAGTTTAAAGAGTTTCCTTACAGATATGTTTCAGGATGTCTCCTTTTTCAACATCTTGTCTCCTAAGGAGCTTTCTTCAAGATGGAGGTTTGTATTTCAGAGGAAATTAGTACACCAAATCCAGATTGGACTCTAACTCCCTGGGTAGCTGAGGGAGACTTTGAACTTCTGCTCATTTCTGACACCATGTCCATGCCACCATGGTGCTGGGACACAAACCTAAGGCTTTAGGCATGTTAAGCAGTTACTTATTAAACGTGCTCAATCTCCAGACCCCAAATACATTCTACCACCTTTGTGGGTCCTGTGGATCGAACTCAAGTCCATAGGCAGTGCAGCAAGCATATTTATGACCTTTCTTGCTAGTCCCCAAATGAACTCTGATAAAGATAGAAAATAAGATTAGAAAACAATAGCGCGCTTGTAATTTCTCACTGTAAAGAATCCTCTGTCTGGAGTGCAATGTATTTTAGGTAGAATCATTTTCCTTCCATTTTCTTCCCTGCCTGACTCCATTAAAACTCAAACTGTTTCTTAGACATAGTTATGTAACATAGTTATGTAACATTCTATATGCATTGCAGAAATCTAGGAGTGGTCAAGATTTGTGCTTTTCCATCGGTCCCAATACTTAGTATTACAGTAAGTCCTACTGGACCTCTCAAATGTTTATGAATTTAAGGTTTATCTCATTCTATTTTGTCATCTCCTTATGGCCGGTCACCCTCAGCTTTTTCTTCAGGTCACTGAACCAAAAGATTAACTGGTCTCCACGCATCCACTACGACCCCAAGCCTGCTGTACATCTTCACTGAAGTGATCTTTATTTATGGAGTCACAGTATTTCTCTTTTCAATCCTCCTGATAACTTTCCATCTGGCCTAAAATAAAATTGAAACTCTCCGCAGCAAAGCCACAGAGCACACAGCATTATTCATTGTGCTTTCTGTCAACCTTCCGCTTGATCTCTTCTTATTTCTAAGAGGAAAAAAAAAAAGAAATTATTATTTTTGTTCTACTGTTTTATTTTCACCCCTTGGTTGTTTTCTGTCCTCTCTAGGATATTAAAAAAACTTGTAACTAAACGTGGTCCGTGATATCTAGAAATGAATAAAACTTCTAGCCACATCAAAAGCAAGCACAGGGTCACTTGTCTGAAAACAGGACCAAAAAGTCCTTCTAACTTATTTGGAAAAAACAAAGCTGAGAGTTGATGTCAGTTTCGTTTATTGGGGGGGGGGGGGAAGGAATCTATCCAAAGTTCCCTTATGGCCATTTCTTTATCACAAAGAGTACCTCAGCTATAGCAACTAAAGTGGACCAGAATAGAGCAGAGAAATGGTGGGGTGGTGATTGGGGAATAGGCGCGGGAGGGGGGGTGGAAGAGGACATATGGGGCATATGGTGAGGGGGGAACGGGGAAAGGGGAAAGCCTTTGGAATGTAAACAAAGAATATAGAAAATTTTAAAAAATGTAAAAAAATAAAATTTAAAAAAAAAAAAAAACACCAGGAGAACACCAGTAATGTTTAATACTGGAGCTCAAGCCAAGGTTTCTCTTTGTAAGTCTCCGGAGGAAAGCATTCGGATAATTGAATGATTTCCCGCAGGGCAACACAGTCTCAACCCCGCTTGCCCTCATGGCTTTCCCTAGCTTCTCTGCTAAGATGCTTATTTATTCTATGTCTGGGGGGTTGCGGTTTAAAGAAGTCCTTCTGATTCACTGTTACGTCCACTTGTATTTGGCGTACAAATTATTTTCTCATTGATTGTGTGCCACGGTGTGTTACTTGAGGAGTAAGTCTTGCAGCTCCCAGAAGTTCGGAGGTGTCTCTGAGCGTCGCAGCACAAGAGTGTTAAATCAAGCTCCTGTCTCGGGCTGGAGCGTAGAGTTTGATTTAGGCTACGGATGATCAACAGCCTAGAAGCCTTTGTGGGCAGCAAATTTCAAAGAAGACAAAGCAAGCTGGTGAAACCTTCCTGTTGCTTTCCCTTCTCTGGCTGCTTACAAAAAAAACTTTATTTTGTGTTGCTTAAGACAGGGTTCGTTTAGGAAATGCTTTCCCCCCCCCCCCGCTTGCTTTTTGCAAATGTAGTGACTGCCAAGCCCCAGATCTATTCCCTCTAAATACACCAGCTTTTCCTTGCTTCTTAAATCTTTCAAGCTCTCCGAAAGGAAGGCATTTAATTAACTGCTACAGATGATTGGGGTACGGAGCTCTCTCTCGCAGGCAGAACAGAGGAAGGTTGTTAGCATTTTAATGGTTGGATGTTTCCGCGCATGTGCACTTTGGAACAATTTCCGCTGTGTAGGTGGAGGGCAAGGTCTTGTCTCATTTCTGTTGTAATGTTTTCGTTTCTTGCAAAAGCCGCTCAGAAAACTTCAAAATCGTCCACAATCGGATATGAAAGTTCCATACATATCGAAGGATAAAAGGCGTCCGACAACATTTGGCCTGAATTGACTACTTTCTGCCGGTCGTATTCTAAGTGTTCTATATGGAAATGCTGGTTTAATTCTCACTCGGTCTCTACGGGATGAACAATGTATGTGATATTGTTGATTCTGCCTGATGAAAGGAGACTCAGAGGACCTAATCAATAGGTCGAAGTCACATAGATCATGAGGAACAAAGCCAGGCTTGCAGTGTAAAGACCATCATGAAATGACATATGAAGGTTTTAAACCGTTGTCTGGTATTAAACCAATTATCTAATTGAGACAAGGGAGAAGTAACCCTTGGAAATTCGGTACTCTCCTACTGTGTTCTAAAGTGTCTCGTGAATGCTTTGTCCTTCTACAGAATTAAACAGTGTAAATGAGCAGTCTGGTACGACAGTGGCAGATCTTCTGAGATGGCATCTGATTGCTAGCCAGAAGAAGGGCACACAGGACTGAATATGTGAGTGGGTGAAGAAATTCTGCGTGTCCTGGAGAGGACAGAACAGGACGGGCGGCATGCGCTTTCAACGTGTGGAATAGTATACAGCTGAAAATGTATCTGTTACAACATTTCTAGAGCTTTCTATTTTACGTGCTTAGAGCCAGAAAAAGAAACCTTCTCAAAAAAAAAAGTGTAAGGGTCAATTTTGAGCAGATTTGCAGGTCAGAATAATTTATCAATTGTACTGAACTCTCTCAAAACCATCAGTATAAAAACAAGTACTTCTAGTGGCAACATTATTATTATTGTTATTATTATTATTATTATTATTATTATTACTAATGTAGATAGAGAAGGAGCATTACTCAAATTCTATTACTGGTCCCCATAGCTAATAAGCTGCAACCTCTTAATTGGCCTTAGTTTTCTTTTTTAAAAAGATTTATTTATTTTTTTATTTATATGAGTACACGGCAGCCATTTTCAGACACCCACTAGAAGAGGGCATCAGATCCATTACAGATGGTTGTGAGTCACCCTGTGTTGCTGGGATTGAACTCAAGACCTTTGTTTCATATCTGTATATTAGAATCAAATCAGAGTCTATCTACCAATGTTCAAAGGACTTGGCAGGCATTGAAGCACAGAAGACTGGATGGCTCCTCAAACTTCACATTTTCACCATAGGTGCTTTTCTCCTAGACATTCTTATGCCCCAGTGTGAACATTTACATCATTTGAATCAAGTCTGACATCTGTTCTCAGAGGCTAGCGTCGGCACCTCTCATCATGTGGTTTTAAAAAGCACAGTCCACATATTCCAGGATCTGGAGCCTCAGAGATTGTTTAATTAAACTTTGTGTTGAACTCTTCTCTGGGCCTCAATTAACTTAGCAGCCACTGAATCAAAGACACAGCCAGACCCGACAGAAGTTATCCCGCAAAGTATTAAAATTCTGTGGCTGAGTCCGAGTTCTAGAGGGAGTGTATTATCTACTAATAAAATGTAAGATTCTTCCATTATTATTTCAATCAATTTAGGATAAACCTATCTCATTTCCTTTTGCCTCTGTGTACCTTGCCTGCCATTTGGAATGAGAAAGTACTTCCCCCAAGGTCTCCAGTGCAAGGAACTGGCAGTTGTCCTAAGCTCTCCCTTTGTTTCCTGGGCCTCTACATTGCACCTTTGCCTTCCTCTTCCCAGTTCCCTTCCCCCAGTTGACTGGAGTCATAACCAAGTTTCTTTGTTATACGTTTTCTTAAACTTTACTTTCCTACACATTATCTTTCTTGGGGCCTCTTCCCCCAACCTTTTCCAGTTGCATGTATGAGAAGACCTAGAAACTCGCCAGCTGATTGCATAGTCAAGTCAGAGACCAGGCTAGCTGACAAGTCCCTTCCCTCAAGTAGACAGATGGATAAAAGACCCCTTGGGAATGACATCAAGGACTTTACATTTCTGGTCACATTCACATAACCCTAGTATAATTTGAAACGATCCATTACAAATCCTATATGAAGAACAAATTCAAAAGAATATGTATATGTCTCCCAATAGTTTTCTATGTGAAAATATTTTGTTTGAAATTCAGTACTAAAGAGTATCTGGAGTTAATAAAAAGAAAAATTTATTCTGTCCAGATGAATGAATTCAAAACCAAATTTTCTTACTAAAGAATAACAGAGGATATGATCTTTTGGAAGCTATGTTAAATAGATCCAGTGACTTTACAAACATATGTGTTATGACTAGTTGAAAACTTTACATATTAAACCAAAAGTCAAACATTTTCATCATTCATAGTAGTTAATGTAAAGTATCTGATGGGCAAAACTCTTGATATTCTTTTCTACCACATATTATTGGTTGTAACCAGACTGTTAGTGCTCTTAGCACTCTTATTCAGAATGCTAATATTTCTTAAAGGAGTAGAGTGAAAAAGAAACAAGGAAAAATGCCATAATAACAGAAACAAAAACTGTAAAATAACACGTTATCTTTAACTTTTTATAATGCACATGCATGTGTGTACACATATACTTATACATATACATAATCATATACATATGCATAATCATATAATATACATGTCTACATAGATAATGCTTTCCTCAACTACTGGTTACAGTAAACATTTTTATACCACTGATTCTTATTAATTGATTTCATGTTTAAAAATTTAGTATAGTTACCAAAACCTTGCTATTCTTGGTTCTAAACTTGCTTGTGTCCTGCTAACTTTGACCAGAGATATAAAATCTGTGGGTATCCAGTAGTGAAGACATGTTTCTTTTGTCAGAAGTTCATTTGACATTCTTTTTTACATATAGTCAGACCATCGTGACTTTACAGACAGAGGATTTTGCTGTGGACTTCCTGTTTTCTAAAGACTATCCTAAGGATGTACATCTAAATGTATTGCTTCAGACTGAATTCTAATTGCAGGGGCAAATATTCCTTCCAAAGGAGAGCTGCAAGAGTAAAATTTTCTTTGACATCTTCTTTCTTGTATTATTTAATTTCATACAGTTCTAGGCTAATATCTACTTATCAATGAGTGCATACCATGGGTATTCTTTTGAGACTGTGTTACCTCACTTAGTATGATGTTCTCCAGCTCCATCCATTTCTCTAAGAATTTCATGAATTCGTTGTTTCTAATGGCTGAATAGTACCCCATTGTGTATATATACCACATTTTTTGTATCCATTCCTCTGTTGAGGGACATCTGGGTTCTTTCCAGCTTCTGGCTATTATAAATAAGGCTGCTATGAACATAGTGGAGCATGTCTCCTTATTGCATACTGGGGAATCTTCTGGGTATATGCCCAGGAGTGGTATGGCTGGGTCCTCCAGAAGTATCGTGTCCAGTTTTCTGAGGAACCACCAGACTGATTTCCAGAGTGATTGTACCAGCTTGCAGTCCCACCAGCAGTGTAGTAGTGTTCCTCTTTCTCCACATCCTCGCCAGCACCTGCTGTTTCCTGAGTTTTTAATCTTAGCCATTCTGACTGGTGTGAGGTGAAATCTCAGGGTTGTTTTGATTTGCATTTCTCTAATGACTAATGATGTTTAACATTTTTTAAGGTGCTTCGCGGCCATCCGAATTTCTTTAGGTGAAGTCTTTGTTTAGCTCTGTACTCAATTTTTGATAGGGTTATTTGGTTTTCTGAGGTCTAACTTCTTGAGTTCTTTGTATACATTGGATATTAGCCCTCTGTCAGATGTAGGGTTGATGAAGATCTTTTCCCAATTTGTTGGTTGCCGATTTGTCCTTTTTTTTCCTTTTTTTTAATTGGGTATATTCTATATTTACATTTCATTTCCCTTTTTTTGGTTCCCCACCCCCCTAAGGTCCCACATGCCCTTTTCCCTCCCCCTGCTCCCTCATCCACCCCTTCCCACTTCCCTGTTCTGGTATTCCCCTACACTGATGCTTTGTCCTTTTGACAGTGTCTTTTGCCTTACAGAAACTTTGTAATTATATGAGGTCCCATTTGTCTATTCTTGATCTTAGCCTAGAATCTTGGGACACCAAAGACACAATCCACATACCAAGTGATGTCCGACAAGAAGGAAGGAGTGGACCCTGGTTCTGGAAAGGCTCAAAGCATCAGTATAAGGGAATACCAGAACGGGGAAGTGGGAAAGGGTGGATGGGGGAACAGAGGGAGGGAAAAGGGCATGTGGGACCTTTGGGGGGCGGGGAACCAGGAAAAGGGAAATGAAATGTAAATATAGAATATATCCAATAAAAAAATTTCATACAGTTCATTGCATAAAAATGCAAGAGATTTTATGGGATTCAAGGTTCAAACTATAATTAGGAAGACAATACTAAATAGATACTAAATAACTTCCCTGATCAAGATTGGTAAGCCAACACATGACAGAATATTGAACCCAATGCAATGAGCTCATCATTGTACCTGCAAGATGTCAGGGCTGCAGGCTGGGGCTGATCTTTTGAGGACAAGACATTAGAATCACTCACTGCTTTGCCAATCACGCACGGGGGATTTCACATGAAAAATAGTAATATCCATAAATTTTGAATGTACAGAGTTTTTGGTTTAAATTTCATGATTTTGGAGGCATAATAGACGACTCCCAGTGCCTTTCACATATGAAACACCTAAAAATATTACATGTTAACTAATAGTCAAAGTAAAAAAATTAATAATTTGCTTAGATCTGATATCATATTATATCTGAAATTTGGAGAAATATCAAATGTGCTAAAAAAAAAAAAACAAAACACCAATGGAATTTATTCTAACCCGTCTCTATCATCCTGTTTCTGTGCTTGATATGACTATTTTCAGATATGTAGCATATTGTATTCCTGGTGGGAAGAGGAGCCCCACTGATGCAAATATCTAGAGGAATCAGGTTCAGGGTGCTGATACCTGGGGTATGACCCACGTAGATGATGCTTGGCAGAGTCACAACAGCCTTTCCGGGCCCAGGGTCTTAGCAATGTTCTACTTCTTAGCAGGTGTGTCTATCAGTATTCCCCACGCCTCGGGCACTTCTGTATTGTAATCAGAGAAGCCAGATAAAGACACTCTTGCTGCAGGCATTCTTTGGACCTAAGGAAAGGCGGTTGATAAAATGTTTCTTAGGAACTTTTTCTTTCTTTCCTACTTTTAGTTATTTGCAGTTAAAAGTAGCAACCAGACTACTCAAGAACAGCTGACCATTTCAACCCTCTCTACTGAATTTGGCAAATTGAAGTGTGTGATACAGACAGAATGAGTACTGGGAAAATTGACTCTAGCACTTTCAGCAATGCCTAAACGCAAAGACAGAAGTGGTTTTCTTCAAACATAATACTCTTTCTTCTTAGACATTTTCATTTTCAAAGGCTTCTGCTTCCCTGAGGGCATTTCTTTTTTTTTTTTCAGTTCATTTTCAAAACAGTATCATAAATAAATAACGTCATGTTATTCCTTCTAGAAGTTGCACTGTTCAGCACTACTGCTGCCTGCTTTTCCTCTGGCTCTTTCAAGAAGGCAGCATTTTTAGAATTAGTTGTATGTGTTCTTCCTAATCTCATTTTCTTTTCTACCACTTTTTGATGGTGCTAAAACTTATTATACTTTTAACAATCGTGCTGGAGCAAAGGAATATCCCTCTAACTGTAGTAAAAGTTTAGCACCGATCCAAGATTATTTTCTCATCTGTTTTCATTTAACCTACAGTG